>JARQOC010000012.1:112424556-112454417 GCA_033576535.1 Allobates femoralis | reverse complement strand
TACCTCAGAATAAATTTTTTCCAAGGGGCAAATAAATTTTATCAGGGCAGATGATTTACCTCAGAGTAGATGATTTACCTCAGAGAGTAATTTTTACCTAAGGGGCAGATGTTTTAACCTCAGGGTAGATGATTTACCTCAGAGAGGTAAAGAATGTTTTCCCCTCAGGGGGCAGATGATTACCTCAGGGGGTAGATGTTTTACCTAGGGAGATGTTTTTTTACCTCAGGGGAAAGATGTTTACTCAGAGAGTAATTTTTCCCTCAGGCAATGATTTACCTCAGAGTAGATGATTTCCCTCGGGAGCAAAATGATTTACCTCAGGCAAAGTTTTACCTTGGGGAAATATTTACCTCAGAGAGTAATATTTTACCTCCAGGGGGCAGATGATTTACCTCAGAGTAATGTTTTACCTCGGGGCCAGTTTCCCCTCATGGGCAGATGATTTACTCAGCAGAGTATTTAAATTTACCAGCAAGATGATTTACCTCAGGGGCAGATGATTTACCTCAGGGAATGATATTACTTCAGGGCAGATGTTACCTCAGGGGCAGATAAATTTACCTCAGAGAGTAATGTTTTCCCTTTAGGGCAATGATTTACCTCAGAGAGTGATGTTTTACCTCAAAGTAGATATTTACCTCAGGGTAGATGATTTAACCTTCAGAAGTAGATTTTTACCTCAGGGCAGATGATTACCTCAGGGCAGATGATTTACCTCAGAATAGATTTACCTCAAGGGAGATATTTTACCTCAGGGCAGATGATTTACCTCAAGAGTAGAGTTTACCTCAGAGAGTAGATGTTTTTACCTCAGAATGATTACCTCAATAGATGTTTTTACCTCAGGGGCCGATATTTACCTCAGGGTGGCCAGATGATTTTTACCTCAGAGAGTAAATTTTTACCTTCAGGGCAGTTAGATTTTTACCTCGGGCAGATGATTTACCTCAGAGATGATTTACCTCAAGAATGTTTACCTCAGGGGGCAATGTTTAACCCAGAATAAATTTACCTCAGGCAGATGTTTTACCCAGGGGCAATTTTACCTCAGAGAAGTTTTACCTCAGGGAGAATTTTTACCTCAGGGTCAGATAATTTACCTCAGGAGATATTTTACCTCAAGGAGATGTTTTACCTCAGGGGGGGGGCAGATGATTTACCTCAGAATAAGTTTTACCTTAGGGGCAGATGTTTTAATTGATTTTTACCTCCAGAGGGAAAGATGTTTTTTTTTTTTTTTACCTAAAAGGAGATTTTACCTCGGGGGGTAAATTTTACCTCAGAAAGAAATTTTTTTAACCTCGGGGGGCAGGTTTTACCCAAAAGGGGAGATGTTTTACTCAGGGCAATTTTTTTGTTTTTTCCCTCAGGGAAATGTTTTACCTCAGGGGAGGTTTTTTTACCTCGGAGAGATTTTTTACCTCAGAGGGTAATGTTTTTTCCCTCAGGGGAAGTTTTCCTCGGGGGAAATGATTTTTTTTTTTTAACTTGGGGGGGCAGATGTTTTTTTTTTACCTCAGGGGAAAATTTTTTTACCTCAGGGTAATGATTTTAAAACCTCGGCAGATTTTTCCTCAGAGATTTTTTGGGGGAAATGTTTTTAAACTCAAAAATTTTTTTTTTACCTCAGGGGGCGATTTTTTTTTACCTCGGAAAGTTTATTTACCTCAGGAGATTTTTTTTTTACCTCAGGGGAGTTTTTTACCTCAGGGCCAATTTGTTTTCCCCCAGGGGAAATGTTTTCCCCTTCAGGGGCAGATTTTTTACCTCAAGGGAAATGTTTTTACCTCAGAGGTAGATGATTTACCTGGGGGGGAATATTTACCAGATTTTTTTTTACCTCGGGCAGATTTTTTACCTCGGGGCAAAATGGGTTTTTTTACCTCAGGGGAATTTTTTTTTTTTACCTCGGGGGGCAAGATTTTTTACTGGGGGCAATTTTTTTACCTCGGGGAGAGTTTTACTGGGGGGGAATGATTACCCCAAAAGGAAAATGTTTTTACTTAGGGGCAATTTTTTTTTTTACCTGGGGGCCCAAAATTTTTTTACCCCAGGAGAGTTTTTTTTTACCTCAAGGTAAATGTTTTACCTCGGGGAATTTTTAAAACCCAGGGGAAATTTTTTTACCTCAGAAATTTTTTTAAAGGGGTTTTTACCCCGGGGGCAATAAATTTACCTCGGGGAAAGAAAATTTTTTCCTCCAGGGGAGTTTTTTTTTACCTCGGGGGCAGATAAAAATTTACCTCGGGGAAAAAATTTTTTACCTCATAGATTTTTACCTCGGGGGGGAAAAATTTTTTACCTCAGGGGGAAAATTTTTTTTACCTCGGGGGCAATGTTTTACCTCGGGGAGATTTTACCCGGGGGGCAATGATTTACCTCAAAAAATTTTTTAAAAACCTAGGGGGTTTTTAATAAAAAATTTTACCTCAGGGGAAAAAAATTTTTTTAAAAACCTCAGGGGGCAATGTTTTACCTAGAAATAATTTTTTTTTTTTCCCCCCAAAAAAAATTTTTTCCCCATGGAAAATTTTACTCAGGGGCAGATAAATTACCTCAGGGCAGGTTTTTTCCCTCAGAAAAAAATTTTTTTTACCTCAGGGAGTTTTTTTTTTTTACCTAAAAGGGAGATGTTTTACCTCAGAGGGGTAAGATTTACCCCCGGGGAATTTTTACCTAAGGTAATGTTTACCTCAGAGAGTAATTTTAAAAACCTCAGGGAAAAATGTTTTTCCCTCAGGGGGCCCAAGAGTAAATTTTTCCCTCAGGGGGCAGTGTTTTTTACCTCAGGGCAGATTTTTACCCCAGAAGATTTTTTTTTTTTTACCCTCAAGGGAAAATTTTTTCCTCGGGGGCAATGTTTTTACCTCAGAAGAAATTTTTTTAAAAAATGTTACCTCAGAGAGTAAATTTTTTACCTCAGGGCAGATGATTTACCTCAGGGAGTTTTGTTTTACCTCAGGGAAAATTTTTTTACCTAAGAGTAGATTTTTACCTCAGGGCAGATAAATTTACCTCAGAGAAGAAAGATTTTACCTCAGGGGCAGATATTTACCTCAGCAGATATGTTTTACCTCTGGGCAATGATTTACCTCAGAATAAAATGTTTTACCTTCAGGGGTAGATTTTTACCTCAGGGGGCAGATGATTTACCTAAAGATATAGTTTACCCTCAGTAATGATTTTTCCCTCAGAGATAGATTGTTTACCTCAGGGGCAGATGTTTTTAACCTCAGGGCAGATAAATTACTCAGGGGCAGTTTGATTTTTACCTTCAGAGGTAATGTTTTACCTCAGGGGCAGATGATTTTTACCTCAGAATAAATGTTTTCCCTCCATGGGAAAGATTTTAACCTAGGCGAAATGTTTTACCTCAGGGATAGATGTTTTACCTCAGTTAGAGATTTTTTTTTACCTCAGGGAATGTTTTACCTCGGGGGGCAAAATGTTTACCCTAAGGAAATTTTTTTTACCCAGAAGTAAATTTTACCTCGGGGGGAAAAATTTTTACCTCAGGGCAAAGTTTTACCTCAGAGAAAAATTTGTTTTACCAGGGGCAGTTTTATTTTCAGGGCAATTTTTTTTAATCAGAAAGCAACTTTTTTTCCTGGGGGCAGATTTTTTTACTCGGGAGGTAAATTTTTTTTTTTTTTTTCCTCGGGGGGCAGAAAATTTTACCTCGGGGGAAATTTTTTTACCCAAAGTAATTTTTTTACCTCGGGGGCAGATGATTTTACCTCAGAATAATTTTTTTTACTTCTGGGCAGATGTTTTAACCTGGGGGGGGCAAATATTTCCCCTTAAGAGTAATGTTTTACCCAAAAAAATTTTTTAACCTCAGGGGCAGATAATTTTACCCCGGGGGGCAATGATTACCCCAGAAGTAGAGTTTAAACCTTTAGGGGCAATGTTTTACCTCAGAATGATTTTTTTACCTCAAGATAGATTTTTACCTCAGGGGCAATGAATTAAACCTCGGGGGCAAAAATTTTTTTTTTTCCCTCAAAAGATAGATTTTACCTCGGGGCAGATTTTACCTCAAAAAGTAATGTTTCCCCTCAGGGGCAATGTTTTTACCCCAAGGAAATGTTTTAAACCTGGGGGGCGATGTTTTTACCTCAGGGGAAATTTTTTTCCCTTAGGGGCAATAGTTTTCCCAGGGTAAAAATGTTTTTTACCTCAAATTTTTAAGTTTCCAATCATGGGCAGATTTTTTACCTGGGGGGAAATTTTGTTTAAAACCCTAGGAGGAGTTTTTACCTCGGGGGGAATGTTTTTTTTAAACCTCTTGGAAATGTTTTACTTCGGGGGAGTTTTTTTTTTTTTTTAACCTCGGGCAATTTTTTACCTCAAGAGTAATGTTTTTTACCTAAAGGGGCAGATTTTTTTACCTCAGAGAGAAAATTTTTTTTTTTACCTCAGGGGGCAGAGTTTTTTACCTCGGGGAAGGTTTTTTATTACCTCAGAATAGATGTTTTCCCTTAAAGCAGATGTTTTACCTCAGGGCAGATGATTACTTCAAATGATGTTAACCTCATGGGCAGATGTTTTACCTCAGAGGGCAGATGATTTTACCTCAAGAGTAGATTTTTTAACCTCGGGGTGCCGATTTTTACCTCAGGGGCAGTTTATTTACCTCGGGGCAAATGATTTACCTCAGAATAGATGTTTTACTCAGGGTTTTAGATGTTTTTTACCTCAGTGGAGATGTTTTACCTCAGAGAGAGATGTTTTCCCTTTAGAATAGATGTTTTTACCTCAGGAGATGTTTTAACCTCAGGGGAATTTTTACCTCAGGGCAGAATGATTTACCCAGGGGCAGATGATTTACCTAAAGGAGTAATGTTTACCTCAGAGATTTTAAAAATTGTTTTACTTCAGGGCAGATGTTTTACTAGGGGGCAATGTTTTTTACCTCAGAGGGGAGATGTTTACCTCAGGGAAAATTTTTTTTTAACCTCAGGGGCAGATTTTTACCTCAGGGCAGATGATTTACCTCAGGAGTAGATGTTTTCCCTCAGGGGGCAGATGTTTAACCTTCAGAAAAATGTTTTACCTTCAGGGCAGATTTTTTTACCTAGGGGCAAATTTTTACCTCAGGAAGAGATGTTTTACCCCAGGGGTAAATGTTTTAACCTCAGGGCAATGATTTTACCTCAGGGCAGATGATTTACCTCAGGATGAGTAAACCAAAATGATGTTACCTTAGGGGGCAAATGATTTACCTCAGAATAGATCTTTTACTTCAGGGTCAGATATTTTACCTCAGGAGGCAGATGTTTTACCTCAGGGGGCAGATGTTTTACCTCAGGGGCAGATGTTTTACCTCAGGGGCAGATGTTTTACCTCAGGGGCAGATGTTTTACCTCAGGGGGCAGATGTTTTACATCAGTGGCAGATGTTTTACTTCAGGTGGCAGATGTTTTACCTCAGAGAGTAGATGTTTTACCTCAGAGAGTAGATGTTTTACCTCAGAGAGTAGATGTTTTACCTCAGAGAGTAGATGTTTTACCTCAGTGGCAGATGTTTTACCTCAGAGAGTAGATGTTTTACCTAAGGGGGCAGATGATTTACCTCAGAGAGTAGATGATTTACCTCAGAGAGTAGATGATTTACCTCAGAGAGTAGATGTTTTACCTAAGGGGCAGATGAATTACCTCAGGGTGCAGATGATTTACCTCAGAGAGTAGATGTTTTACCTCAGGGGCAGATGATTTACCTCAGAGAGGTAGATGTTTTACCTCAGGGGCAGATGTTTACCTCAGGGGGCAGATGTTTTACATCAGTGGCAGATGTTTTACTTCAGGTGGCAGATGTTTTACCTCAGAGAGTAGATGTTTTACCTCAGAGAGTAGATGTTTTACCTCAGTGGCAGATGTTTTACTCAGAGTAATGATTTACCTCAGAGAGTAGATGTTTTACCTCAGGGGGCAGATGATTTACCTCGAGAGTAATGTTTACTCATGAGATGTTTTACCTCAGAGAGTAGATGATTTACCTCAGAGAGTAGATGTTTTACCTAAGGGGGCAGATGATTTACCTCAGAGAGTAGATGATTTACCTCAGAGAGTAGATGATTTACCTCAGAGAGTAGATGATTTACCTCAGAGAGTAGATGTTTTACCTAAGGGGGCAGATGAATTACCTCAGGGTGCAGATGATTTACCTCAGAGAGTAGATGTTTTACCTCAGGGGCAGATGATTTACCTCAGAGAGGTAGATGTTTTACCTCAGGGGGCGAGATGTTTTACCTCAGAGAGTAGATGTTTTACCTCAGAGAGTAGATGTTTTACCTAAGGGGCAGATGAATTACCTCAGGGGCAGATGAATTACCTCAGGGGCAATGAATTACCTCAGGAGGCAGATGAATTACCTCAGGGCAGATGATTTACCTCAGAGAGTAGATGTTTACCTCAGAGAGTAGATGATTTACCTCAGAGAGTAGATGTTTTACCTAAGGGGGCAGATATACCTCAGGGGCAGATGATTTACCTCAGAGTAGATGATTTACCTCAGAGAGTAGATGTTTTACCTAGGGGGCAGATGAATTTACCTCAGGGTGCAGATGATTTACCTCAGAGTAGATGATTTACCTCAGGAGTAGATGTTTTACCTAAGGGGCAGATGAATTACCTCAGGGTGCAGATGATTTACCTCAGAGAGTAGATATTTTACCTCAAGGGCAGATGATTTTACCTCAGGGCAGATGATTTACCTCAGGGGCAGATGATTTACCTCAGTTTACCTCAGAGAGTAAAAGTTGTACCTTAGGGGCAGATGATTTACCTCAGAGAGTAGATGATTTACATCAGAGAGTAGATGATTTACCTCAGAGAGTAGATGATTTACCTCAGGAGTAGATGTTTTACCTCATGGGGCAGATGAATTACCTCAGGGTGCAGATGATTTACCTCAGAGAGTAGATATTTTACCTCAAGGGCAGATGATTTACCTCGGGGGCAGATGATTTACCTCGGGGGCAGATGATTTACCTCGGGGGCAGATGATTTACCTCGGGGGCAGATGATTACCTCGGGGCAGATGATTTACCTCAGAGAGTAAAAGTTGTACCTTAGGGGCAGATGTTTTACCACAGGGGGCAGATGTTTTACCTCAGAGAGTAAAAGTTGTACCTTAGGGGCAGATGATTTACCTCAGAGAGTAGATGATTTACATCAGAGAGTAGATATTTTACCTCAAGGGCAGATGATTTACCTCAGGGGCAGATGATTTACCTCGGGGGCAGATGATTTACCTCAGAGAGTAAAAGTTGTACCTTAGGGCAGATGATTTACCTCGGGGCAGATGATTTACCTCAGAGAGTAAAAGTTGTACCTTAGGGGCAGATGTTTTACCTCAGAGAGTAGATGTTTTACCTCAGGGGCAGATGATTTACCTCAGAATAGATGTTTTACTTCAGGGGGCAGATGTTTTACCTCAGGGGCAGATGTTTTACCTCAAAGAGTAGATGTTTTAACCTCAGGGAGCAGATGTTTTACCTCAGGGGGCAGATGTTTTACCTCAGGGGGCAGATGTTTTACCTCAGGGGGCAGATGTTTTACCTCAGGGGGCAGATGTTTTACCTCAGGGGGCAGATGTTTTACCTCAGGGGGCAGATGTTTTACCTCAGGGGGCAGATAATTTACCTCAGAGAGTAGATGTTTTACCTCAGTGGCAGATGTTTTACCTCAGAGAGTAGATGTTTTACCTCAGGGGCAGATGATTTACCTCAGAGAGGTAGATGTTTTACCTCAGGGGGCAGATGTTTTACCTCAGAGAGTAGATGATTTACCTCAGGGGCAGATGAATTACCTCAGGGGGCAGATGAATTACCTCAGGGGGCAGATGATTTACCTCAGAGAGTAGATGATTTACCTCAGAGAGTAGATGAATTACCTCAGGTGCAGATGATTTACCTCAGAGAGTAGATGATTTACCTCAGAGGAGTAGATGATTTACCTCAGGAGTAGATGATTTACCTCAGAGATAGATGATTTACCTCAGAGAGTAGATGTTTTACCTCATGGGGCAGATGAATTACCTCAGGGTGCAGATGATTTACCTCAGAGAGTAGATATTTTACCTCAAGGGCAGATGATTTACCTCAGGGGCAGATGATTTACCTCGGGGCAGATGATTTACCCGGCAGAAAGGTAAAGTTGTACCTTAGGGGCAGATGATTTACCTCAGAGAGGGCAGATGTTTTACCTCAGAGAGTAAAGTTTACTTAGGGGCAGATGATTTACCTCAGAGAGTAGATGATTTACCTCAAGAGTAGATTTTTACCTCAGGGCAGATGATTTACCTCAGGGCAGATGATTTACCTCGGGCAGATATTTACCTCAAGAGTAGATATTTTACCTCAGGGCAGATGATTTACCTCAGGGGCAGATGATTTACCTCGGGGGCAGATGATTTACCTCGGGGGCAGATGATTTACCTCGGGGGCAGATGATTTACCTCAGAGAGTAAAAGTTGTACCTTAGGGGCAGATGTTTTACCACAGGGGGCAGATGTTTTACCTCAGAGAGTAAAAGTTGTACCTTAGGGGCAGATGATTTACCTCAGAGAGTAGATGATTTACATCAGAGAGTAGATATTTTACCTCAAGGGCAGATGATTTACCTCAGGGGCAGATGATTTACCTCGGGGGCAGATGATTTACCTCAGAGAGTAAAAGTTGTACCTTAGGGGCAGATGATTTACCTCGGGGGCAGATGATTTACCTCAGAGAGTAAAAGTTGTACCTTAGGGGCAGATGTTTTACCTCAGAGAGTAGATGTTTTACCTCAGGGGGCAGATGATTTACCTCAGAATAGATGTTTTACTTCAGGGGCAGATGTTTTACCTCAGGGGCAGATGTTTTACCTCAAAGAGTAGATGTTTTACCTTAGTGGGCAGATAATTTACCTCAGAGAGTAGATGTTTTACCTCAGTGGGCAGATATTTACCTCAGGGGCAGATGTTTTACCTCAGGGTAGATGTTTTACCTCAGGGGCAAATGATTTACCTGATGTTTTACCTCAGGGGCAGATGTTTTACCTCAGGGCAGATGTATTACCTCAGGTGGCAGATGTTTTACCTCAGAGTAGTTGATTTACCTCAAAGAGTAGATGTTTTACCTCAGGGAGATGTTTTACCTCAGGGGCAGATGGATTTACGTCAGGGGTAGATGATTTACCTCAGAGAGTAGAAGTTTTACCTCAGTGGGCAGATGTTTTACCTCAGTGGGCAGATGATCTACCTCAGAATAGATGTTTTACTTCATGGGGCAGATGTTTTACCTCAGAGAGTAGATGTTTTACCTCAGGGGCAGATGATTTACCTCAGGGGCAGATGTTTTACCTCAGGGGCAGATGTTTTACCTCAGGGGGCAGATGTTTTACCTCAGGGGCAGATGTTTTTACCTGAGGGGCAGATGTATTACCTCAGAGAGTAGATGTTTTACCTCAGGTGGCAGATGTTTTACCTCAGAGAGTAGATGTTTTACCTCAGAGAGTAGATGTTTTACCTCAGGGGCAGATGATTTACCTCAGGGGCAGATGTTTTACCTCAGAGAGTAGATATTTTACCTTAGAAGAGCAGATGCTTTTACCTCAGGGGCAGATGTTTTACCTCAGGGGGCAGATGTTTTACCTCAGGGGGCAGATGTTTCTAAACCTCAGGGGCAGATGTTTTACCTCAGGGGGCAGATGTTTTTACCTCAGGGGGCAGATGTTTTACCTCAGGGGGCAGATGTTTTTAACCTCAGGGGGCAGATGTTTTACCTCAGGGGGGAGGGCAGATAATTTTACCCTCAGAGAGTAGATGTTTTACCTCAGTGGCAGATGTTTTACCTCAGAGAGTAGATGTTTTACCTCAGGGGCAGATGATTTACCTCAGAGAGGTAGATGTTTTACCTCAGGGGCAGATGTTTTACCTCAGAGAGTAGATGATTTACCTCAGGGGCAGATGAATTACCTCAGGGGGCAGATGAATTACCTCAGGGGGCAGATGAATTACCTCAGGGGGCAGATGATTTACCTCAGAGAGTAGATGATTTACCTCAGAGAGTAGATGAATTACCTCAGGGTGCAGATGATTTACCTCAGAGAGTAGATGATTTACCTCAGAGAGTAGATGATTTACCTCAGAGAGTAGATGATTTACCTCAGAGAGTAGATGTTTTACCTCATGGGGCAGATGAATTACCTCAGGGTGCAGATGATTTACCTCAGAGAGTAGATATTTTACCTCAAGGGCAGATGATTTACCTCAGGGGCAGATGATTTACCTCGGGGGCAGATGATTTACCGCAGAGAGTAAAAGTTGTACCTTAGGGGCAGATGATTTACCTCAGAGAGTAGATGATTTACATCAGAGAGTAGATATTTTACCTCAAGGGCAGATGATTTACCTCAGGGGCAGATGATTTACCTCGGGGGCAGATGATTTATCTCAGAGAGTAAAAGTTGTACCTTAGGGGCAGATGATTTACCTCAGAGAGTAGATGATTTACCTCAGAGAGTAGATATTTTACCTCAAGGGCAGATGATTTACCTCAGGGGCAGATGATTTACCTCGGGGGCAGATGATTTACCTCAGAGAGTAAAAGTTGTACCTTAGGGGCATCAGAGAGTAGATGTTTTACCTCAGGGGGCAGATGATTTACCTCAGAATAGATGTTTTACCTCAGGGGGCAGATGATTTACCTCAGAATAGATGTTTTACTTCAGGGGGCAGATGTTTTACTTCAGGGGCAGATAAATTACCTCAGGGGCAGATGTTTTACCTCAAAGAGTAGATGTTTTACCTCAGGGGGCAGATCATTTACCTCAGAGAGTAGATGTTTTACCTTAGTGGGCAGATAATTTACCTCAGGGGCAGATGATTTACCTCAGGGGCAGATGTTTTACCTCAGAGAGTAGATGTTTTACCTCAGGGGGCAAATGATTTACCTGATGTTTTACCTCAGGGGGCAGATGTTTTACCTCAGGTGGCAGATGTATTACCTCAGGTGGCAGATGTTTTACCTCAGAGAGTAGATGATTTACCTCAAAGAGTAGATGTTTTACCTCAGAGAGTAGATGTTTTACCTCAGGGGTAGATGTTTTACCTCAGAGAGTAGATGTTTTACCTCAGGGGCAGATGATTTACCTCAGGGGCAGATGATTTACCTCAGAGAGTAGAAGTTTTACCTCAGTGGGCAGATGTTTTACCTCAGTGGGCAGATAATTTACCTCAGGGGCAGATGATCTACCTCAGAATAGATGTTTTACTTCATGGGGCAGATGTTTTACCTCAGAGAGTAGATGTTTTACCTCAGGGGCAGATGATTTACCTCAGGGGCAGATGTTTTACCTCAAAGATTAGATGTTTTACCTCAGGGGGCAGATGTTTTACCTCAGGGGGCAGATGTTTTACCTCAGGGGGCAGATGTTTTACCTCAGGGGGCAGATGTTTTACCTCAGAGAGGTAGATATTTTACCTCAGAAGGCAGATGCTTTACCTCAGGGGCAGATGTTTTACCTCAGGGGCAGATGTTTTACCTCAGGGGGCAGATGTTTTACCTCAGGGGGCAGATGTTTTATCTCAGGGAGCAGATGTTTTACCTCAGGGAGCAGATGTTTTACCTCAGGGAGCAGATGTTTTACCTCAGAGAGTAGATGATTTACCTCAGAGTAGATGTTTTACCTCCGAGATTAGATGTTTTACCTCAGGGGCAGATGATTTACCTCAGGGGCAGATGATTTACCTCAGAGAGTAAATGTTTTACCTCAGGGAGCAGCTGTTTAACCTCTCTGCTATTCAAAGAAACGACTGCCGAGAGGTGTTGTTGTGCGGGTGCCCATCCACTCTTGGAAAAATACTACTTAAAAAAATCATGTAAAGGTTTCCCGACTGTACATCAGTCCTGGCTGCCTTTGGATGTCTTGGGACACCTCTCCACCCGATTAAAGATAGAAACTTGGAAGGTGGCTGGAATCCTGAACTTATCGGACATTGTTGATAAGGAAAATATTTTGCTTCCATTTCAAGATTTACAAGGGACATAAAATCTCCGAGATATGGAAATTAACACATGGCGACACATACATGAGCTATTTGAGAATCGCAATATAGATCTCATATTACCAAAGAATGTTGTCCAGATGTTGTTTGAGGAGCTTGGTTTTTCGGAGAACAGGCGTAATAAACAACCATATAAATCAAGATTATTCCTGTATTAAATCCTCGTACATTGAGAAGTCGGAAAATGAATTACATTTTGCTACACCGCCTGAACAGATCCACAAATTTTAGAATATGTAAATAAATCTGTCCCATATATATCCATAATAGAGCCTTTTTATAAACTACATACAAGATTACATGCAATTAGTGAACAGAACTCTCCCCTTTGTTGGAGAGAGTGTTGTCATGTGGGGACCTTGAGACATGTTTTTTGGGGGTGTGCAGCTATCAGAGATTCTGGAAGCAAATTCAAGACCTTATTCAAAACGTTACAGGACTGACTGTACAACTCACTCCACATTTGGTGCTCCTCCTAGTCGATATAGATGACCTCCCCAGACAGTACAGATATATCATCATACATATCTTGCTAGCTGCTAATAATATCATTGCTTTTCACTGGAGGGATACTTCTCCACCCTCGACCCAAGAAATTACAGTGAAGCTCGCAGATAACAAGTCTTGTGAGTATGCCTTTTCCATTAGAAACAATCTAATGCACAAATATCTACTAAAATGGAAGCATTGGGATGCCTACTGGACTCCACCTCCTTTGGTTCGGACTGTTGCCCAATGATACTCTGACATTTATTTACTTTTTAGGCTGATGTGGGAAGATGGAGCTGTGGGATATTATATAGATGTATTTTTTTTTTTTTTTAAGAAAGTACACATTAAGCAACATCTTCTCCAAATAAGCGTATACAACTTTTTGTGATTCTGTGATATACTAACTACTTAAAAGACTGTAATACTTTAAATTTTGTAATCACCTATTGGTATACATTTCTACATACTTATATATGTAATTTTGTACTTTCTATGTAATATTTTATGTAACTAAATGGAAACTAATGGGTACATTATGAAGTTTTGTTATGATGTAAATGTTAATACAAACTATTTAAACTGGCAACCACCCCAATAAAGGAGGTGTACCATGTTGGGTAGTTGGGTCAAGTATATATCAATATATCAGTGCTAACGGCACATGTGAGAGGTCACGGTGTGAAAAAAGGAATAATCTCAAATAAGCGAGCGGCACATGGTTAAACATACATCAATCAGAATGACGTGAGTGACCAACCCCCACCCAAAACGGAAGGTGCCCACAAGTGCACCCAAGCTGCCTCCAACTATTTACAGCATGTCCAGAGATTTGTACACTGTCTGCTGTTTGTGACCAGTGTAACGTGGTGAAAGCAAAAACTCTACAAGATCATGAAGTACTTCAAGAACGTGACTGTGGACCTCTAAGACATTTTCCTAAGAGGATTGCAAGAGGTTCTTAGCAAAAGGTTTGTCATCAGTTAATATTTATCCCTAGAGGGGTATGCACAATTCATTTTTTTGTCATTCATCTCTGCTTCCCGTCAGGTTTTTTTTTTTACACATGCTTTAATAATGGGCCTTACCTAACCATTACATTTATTAATCATTCTCTTAGGTACCTGCAGTTGCCAAAATCAGACAAAACACCACAGCAATGGCGGGAGCTTCTGAATATCCCAAAGCCAGCTTTATTACAAGCCATCGACCATGTCCAAGAAAGAACCCAAAATCAAGAGCATCAGCTACAGATACTCTATTATTTGAGGCCTTACTCGTACTATGGCACTTACAAAGACCAGCAGTTGTCAGAAATAAGACTGTAAGAAACAACCTGATCCTCATTATTGTTCTTTAAAACCACCCTTCTTTCCCACTTTCCCATGTCTTGACTCACAGCTTTCTGAGTGAATGGGGAGAAGGCGTCACTTCCACAAAAATAAAGAACAGCTGCGACTTAACGGGGATGTGGGAGACGGTCGCACACTGGACCAGCTCCGCTCCACATAGCCCCTAAAGCCACGATTTCACTCCTTATGCAGCCCTCATCTCTTGATGGGTAACATCAGGAGGGTCGCTGTAGGCTCCAGACCCGCAGAGACCAGCTCCCAGAGCGGCATTGATCGCTACTTGCGCTCCAGCGCAGGACTCAAAACAGCTCCTGCATTTCCCAAGATGGCGTCGTCTCCACACAGCGAGGTGGCTGCAGACTCAGGGGGACCCGCTATGAAAGCTTAAGGGAGGATCCAGCCATGGATGAGGACACTGATCAGCCATCCTTTACTCCAGATGACATCCCAGGATCTGAGTTAAGTACATATATAAAAAAACCTCCCCACTAAGAAAGACTTATAGAGGTTTGCCTTGAGACTGGAAAGTTCATAGAAGAAAGAAATCCAGGCTCTCAAGTCAGAATTCACCTCTAGAGTTGAGGAGGTAGAGCGGGAACAGGAGGATATTCTAGATGCGCTGCAGGCCCATAGGAAAGTCCTGGACTCTCACTCCTCCATGATCAAGGAATTATTTTACAGCCAGGAGGACACAGAAAACCGTAACCAACCGAATAATATCCGTATTAAAGGCCTCCGAGTCTGTGACATCCCTGGAGCTGGGGAAGGCTGTCCAGTCCCTGTTCAGGCAGATAATAGATGACCAAAGCCATGAAGAGGATCTGGACAGGGTACATAGGGCCCTCTCACCTAAACCTCTGGCTGAGGCTAGACCCTGTGATGTGATATGTAGGGTCCATTTTTATACCGTAAAGGAGGCCATCATGTCTGCTGCCAGGCAGACTTGGCGCTACATCTTTCATGGATGCTATTGTCGTTTTAATGCCTGACCTTGCAAGAAGAACGCCACAGCAAAGAAGAGGCTTAAGACTCCTCCTAAACATCCTTAAGGACAGAGACATTACTTATAGATAGGGCTCTCCATTTCAACTGGTAGCCAGTAAGGATGGAAAATCGGCCTCCTTCAGGAAACTCGGTGACCTTCCCTCTTTTCTGAGAGCATTTGATCTTCCTGCAGTCAACTTGCCAGACTGGCCTAGACTCCCTAACCTGCCTGCTTCACCATCGCGATGGCACAATTTGTGATGGCGCAATTTGCCCAGGGCGGGTAACCCCAGGGGTCCAACGCCTTGATTTAAATATGGCTCACCGGGACACTCTTGCGTATAATTACCACCTGAGACCTTGTCTGGGACAATGATTACTACCGGGTCCGGATGACTTGCTGGGGCTTCCTATTGCTCCTCTTTTTCAATTCTCATGTACTTGTATTATCCATGTTCTAATAACATATTTCAAATTTATTTCCACCACATCCCTTAGTATCATCCCTTCTTTCCTTCTCTCCATCCTTCCCCACCATTCCTCTTCATCTCCCCCCTATATCCATCCCCTTCCTACTCTTATCCTTTTATGCACTTTTAATAAACTACCCACCTTAATCCTATTCCCCTTTTTCCTTATTTTACTGAACCCCACTCCTCCCCTCAACCCTACTTTTGTCTTTCTTGCTTTTAATCCTTTCCTTCCCCCTTTCTTTTCTTTTCCCCTTCCCTTATCACTCTTATCCATACCCCTCTTTCTTACCCACCCTGTACCTGCTTCCCCTCCGCCCCATGTTTTTGTGTTATCCCCTCCCATGTAATATGTTAGTTTGGCATATTTACTATAGCTGTAGAATGTTTTTTGAATTATTGTGGTCGTGCCAATGGGGGCGAAGTGGCAGAGGGTCTACCCTATCAGCTCCCATGTACACCCTCCTGTGCTGGATAGGGTTCTACTATCCATTTTCTGCACACGCTAGTTACTACAAAATGGGTCAATACTTTACTGGTACCTATAATTCTTTCCTAATTCTTTCCTTATATTTTACTTTCTCTTTATTTTTTCTTAGTGGGTTAGGGGAATATCGTCAAAAATCCATTCTTCGGTACTCATATACAAACCATAATGGATAAGCTCAGCTGTTGTTCTTTCAATGTGAAAGGCTTTAACAAGCCGGAAAAAATAAGGCAAATATTGTATGCAGCTCACAAACATAAAGTGCAAGTAGTACTGCTACAAGAGACCCACTTCAGATCAGATAAAATTCCCAGGTGCGATTAAAGGGACTTCTCTATTTGGTACCATAGTACGAACCCAGTGTCTAAATCAAGAGGGGTGTCGATTGCCTTCCATAGGTCTTCCTCTCCAGGTATCTTAGATCAAATGATGGACCCTTTGGTTCTCTATCTGTTCTTGAGGGTCAATTGGGGCTCCCACACTTATGTCATTGCCAGTGTTTAGTATCCTAACAGACATCTGCACAGGTTTAGCACACGCACTAGGAAGATCCTGAAAGAATTTGCAGGCTCCACTCCAATCATAATGGGCGTTGACTTCAACTTCCCCACGGAACCAAAGCTAGAAACATCCATGGTTAAGTCTTATCTCTCACCACCTTCTTTACACCGTCTAGGGAGGCACTGGGAATCTTAACTTATGGATATTTGGCACGTTTTGCACACGGAAAATAGGGATTACGCCTTCCCACTCCCAAGCTAATTCCATGTATAGCAGAATTGACTGCGTCTACATTTCCTATTCACTTCTCGAATTTGAGACTGAGGCCTCCATAGGTAATATCCTGGGGTCCGATCATGCCCTATTTATTACTCGGTGAGGATGGGACATGACACTAGAAGGGAGTTCACATGGAGGTTAAATGAAAATGTATTAAACGACCCCACGTACTTCTCTGACCTCACTGAGACCAGTAACAACCTTATCTCAGACCATTCTTCTGATCCCACCCCCCCCATTAAATGGGAAGCTCTCAAATCCGTCTTGCCGGACATTATGATTTCACATGGAGCACGGCTCAAAACAATTAGGTCGCAGGACATAATAGACTTATTACAAAGCATAGCCACCCTTGAATCCTTACATAAACTGAACCCAACCTCCGTAATCTACACGCAACTTTCGACCGTACAGCTATAAGCTATTAGCTCTCCTAGATCAAAAAGATCGGATTCAGAGAGATAAACTTAAATCTAAATACTACATGATCGATAATAAATTAGACAAATTATTGGCTAGGGCTCTTCATCCGAAATCAACACAGTACTTCATCCCACTTATATATAACAAGGAGGGCCAGAAAATGCATAAAACCAAAGACATCTTGGCAGGTTTCCGATCCAATTATGCCTCACTGTATAACCTGAAAAGCCATTACAATGACAAGTCACAATTATCTGCAAAAATACATAACTATCTACAGAGAAGCGGCCTACCAACTCTTACGGAGTCTCTACGTGAGGACCTATCCAAGGACTTTACATTGGCTTAGATTTCAGAGGTAATAAAATCCCTAAAACCTGGCAAAAGCCCAGGACCAGATGGGTTTTCCTCAGGCTTCTATAGGTCACCGTCTGAGTACTTATGTCCTCATTTTTAGGAGGTGTGTAATCATATTTCAAAGGGAGGGAGGGATCTTTCCACCCCAGGCCCTCATGGCCCACGTTGTGGTCGTGCCGAAGCCTGGGAAGAACACATCTCAATGTAGTAGTTACCGCCCCAATTCTCTAATAAATCTTGATATAAAAATATACGCCAAAGTACCGTATATACTCGTGTATAAGCCGACTTTTTCAGCCCAAAAATTGGGCTGAAAAGTCCCCCCTCGGCTTATACACGAGTATATAGTGTGTGCTGAGTGTGATGGGGACGGGGGCTCTGACTGGGGGCAGGAGGAGGCAGGAGGGGGCTGCAGTGACACCGCGCGGTCACGTGGGCCCGCCTCATTAATATGCACGCATCTCCCTGTCCATCCCCGGCAAGGGGATGCAGTGCATATTGCCCCACACAGCCCCTGGCGGCCCCCGGCAGTGGTATACAGCCCCCCCGCCTAGTACCGGGCCCCCATGCTGCGGCACAGCATACAGTAGCTCATACATTACCATCTCCTGCAGCGCGCGGCTCCTCCATATCCCAGCCGGCATCTTCCTGTAGTGTCATGTGACTGGCGCGTCCGCTCGTCACATGACACTACAGCAACAAGCCGGGCGGGAGATGGAGGAAGCGCGCGCTGCAGGAGATGGTAATGTATGAGCTACTGTATGCTGTGCCGCAGCATGGGGGCCCGGTACTAGGCGGGGGGGCTGTATACCACTGCCGGGGGCCGTCGGGAACCCTGTATACCCCTGTGCTGGGGGCTGCTGTATACCCCTGTGCTGGGGGCTGCTGTATACACCTGTGCTGGGGGCTGCTGTATACCACAATTCTGGGGGCTGTATACCTGTGCTGGGGTCCACCCTCGGCTTATACGCGAGTCAATAGGTTTTCCCAGGTTTTGGGGGCTAAAGTAGGGGGGTCGGCTTATACACGGGTCGGCTTATACACGAGTATATACGGTATTAGCAAATAGACTGAAAAAGCACCTCCCAATGGTAATAAACAGGGATTAGGCAGGCTTTGTTCCTAGCCGTGAGGCCAGGGACAACACACTCAGGTCATTGGCTCTAATTGACAAGGCTCGTAGGGGAGGCGTTCACATGTGCATTCTGTCTATTGACGCTGGCGTTCGACAGGGTGCACTGGGAGTTCCTGTTTGCCAGTCTTGTCCACCTGGGCTTAGACGAAATTATGATCTATAGAATAACGACCCTCATGCAGGTCCCTCAGCTTAGGTTCGCATAAATGGGTCCCTCTCTGAACCATTCAACATAAACAATGGCACCCGCCAGGGATGTCCACTTTCACATCTGATATACATTCTCTGTATGGAATAATGGCGGGAGCACTTGGAGGTAATACATTTATCCGGGGATTAGAAATGGGCCAGAGAGACCATAAACTTGCTCTATTCGCTGAGGACTTGCTCCTATTCATCACAAATCCTCTGATATCCACCCCCAACGTACTGTTGGAACTGACAACATTTGGCCTACTAAGCAATTTTAAAATAAACACATCAAAGTTTGAGATGCTCAACATTTTACTCCCCAGGTGGTAGTTACTTTATTACAATCCACATTCCCATTTACCTGGAGACGGGAGGCCCTGAGCTACTTAGGGATAAAATTGACCCGTGACCCTAACTAACTATATATTAATAATTTTCCACCTCTACTCTCTAAATTTGAAGCCGACCTGAAGACTTGGAATAAACTGTCCTTGTTCTGGTGCGGTTTATTGTATTCTGTTAGGATTGATCTATTGCCTTCGTATTCTTTATTTTTTCTAAGCTCTCTCCGTTTATGTCCAGGCCTCCTTCTTTTCCAGACTTAAAACTATTATCCTGCGGTTTATATGGGCTCATGGCAAATCAAGATTCTCCTTAAAAATGCTATCCAAAAGGAATTGGTGAGATGGAAGGCCCTACCGTTGTCTCTTTTGGGGCGATGCCTGCTGGTCAAAATGGTTAGATTTGCCACATTGCTGTATCCCCTCCAGACTCTACCATTGCTCCTAAAACATGTCGACATAATCAAATTGAATTCGCTCTTCAGTAGATTTATCTGGAGGGGCAGAAAAACCAGGATACTGTTGAGTACCCTGATGCGATCAAAATTAGAGAGAGCGGTGAATTTCCCTAATGTAAGAGGATATAATTTGACATGCATTTCCAGGCACATCTTGGATTGGATTAGAGGGATGAGCAAATTCTCAGACTTCCTAATGGAAGCGGAGATAAGCCACCCGTGGAGCTTGGCCTCGATGTTGCATACGCCGGTTCCCCAGATCCCCCGACTCCTTAAGGCGGCGATGGTCTTCAGAGACATGGTTGCCAGCTGGAAGGCTATTCGAAAAAGATGGGACTACATTGGAGATTATCGAAGCACCTTGACCTATGGAGTCATCCAGCGTACCCTTTAGGCAGACGAAATCCACTTTTTTTTACATGGAAGAGGTATAAATCTCCCTAAAGATCTCTTCCACGTCTCAGACGAAAGGTGGACGATGTGGGGAGAGTTGAGGGAAAGATTTGGGTTACCTGGGACCGTTGGAGACCTCTCCGTCTGCAAGATTGTAAGTGATGGATTAAATGATAGATGGACCGAATTTAGCTTTGATGTACCCCAGAATGTCAGGATGTGTCAATTTCACTTGTAAGTTAAGGCCTCTGTTGTAAGTGGTTGGTATAGCTGAACATGCACATCCAAATTGCATATAAACTGACATTCCGAGGAGCACCAATGACTCCTCATCTCTCCATGATAGAAAATCACATGTAGTGGACATTATGGGTAAGAGGTAGGTTTTTAGACATTCAGCATCTTTAGCTCTCTTTTTCTTAGTTTTTGATGTATCCTTCGTTGTTATCAATAAAGACCCTCCATGACCCTCCAACACCCAGCATGTGGACGTGTCGTGCCTGCCCCATCCTCGGGCCCCAATTGATCCCCATCCAGCGGTCCGCAGTCCCATGGTCTACACTCCCAAATCACTGCAAAGACAAAAAATATATATATATAATAGTGCTTTGGTGCACTACCTGATACCCCTGATGAAGTTGCCTTGTAGCAACGAAACTGGTTTGGCTGTTAAGGGAGATCCATACATGGCTTGATATGCTGATACCGGTTTTACCTGGAGCACAGTGGTAATATGGGTTATTATGGGCTGCAGTGATTGGTTGCTATATGCCTTTCTTTACCTGATTTGGCCTGCGAGACTATTTGATATGGGCATGGTTAACTCTCTGAGATTTCTGTGTCTTAGTCAGGTACATGCTAGTGGATTGACGAACATAGCACTTTAATCTATACCCACTATATACACTGTCACTAACCTGTAAGCTTATTTGGGATTTATTTTAGATAGGTGATATTGTTTGATGTCAGGACGTTTTTGATCAGGTATCTAAAAGCTTCTATTGTATTATATATATTGACACCTTTCACCTATGTTCTGAATGTATAAGCCATGTTATATGTTATGTGACCTCCCTTTATTTCAATTTAAAGGGAACTGTCCCTGTTTTAATTGATTTAAAATGGTGTGTGTTAAAGTATTGCATTGTATAAATAAACTGATTTTGCACTGTATCTGGTGATCGCCCAGTTTTATGTGTTGCTTTTTCTGCTATAGGGATATCTGCTGATACCGCGGCATTTAATTTAAAAAAAAAAAAAAGAAGAAATAAGTTTTCTGTTTAGCAGTTCCCCTATATATATGTTTTTCACACTTCCCCCTTAAGTTTTGTTTTCAGTTTTCCCCCATATACATGTTGATCCCGCTGCCTTTAAGTTTTTAATTTCAATTCCCCCATATCCAGGTGTGCAGTGAATATTGTAGTTTTATTGTGTAGTATATTAAAAGTAAAAAAAAACCTTATAGCCTTAAAGAGAAAAATGCATATAGAGAATAATAGACCAAGATCCAACACATCATGGAGTCACAATGCTCAGTTACTTTCGCAATGCTATAGTTGTTTCTTGAGGACGAAGGTCTGTGCACAGTAGCTGTTTTCTCTTTTTAGATATACCGAGACCTAGAATTTGGATTGTAGCTCATTCACATGTATTCTGGGCGGCCAGAGTAGAGGCCAGGTGGAAAAACTTTAGGCTTTCACAAGCTGATGTTTCATTGGAGAGGCATGCGGTGGATGACCTGGTCACAGGTCCTCCCTGTGGCAGTAAACATCTATAGAGTTACCCAGGGCCCTGTAGTTCTACTTATCCACGGTGGTGGTAATGAGCAAGTGAACATCAGGATTCCAGAGTTGCTTGCCATAATGCAATTAGACTTAGATAGGTTGAGCAGTTTCTTCAGCGGGTTGGTAATAGTGTGGTCTGAGATAGTGCCACGGGTAAGTTGGATAGGGGCAAGGGAGCCAACGGCTGTAGAACGGTCTAGGCTGTATGGCAACCTGCGAATAGTAAAATTTCTAGCACTAAGAGGGGGTATTGTGATACACCATTTTCATTTGGAGTCAGACACCAACCGTCTAGTCCTTGAGGACGGGTTTAGCCTGAATTATATCAGTTTAAATATTTTACTGTGTTGCTTTCAGGATGGGGTTGAGCAGGCTCTGAGGGTCTTGAGTGGGGGGTCGCAGCTCGGGTGCAAGCCCTCGCTACGGCCGTGGCTGGTGGAAGAGGGCTCTGGTGAGGGCTAACATGCTGCGGACGGCATGCTCTACCAAAGATCCACAAAGGCTTCACCCGCCTTAAGGGCAGGCCCATTGTGGCCGGTATGAACTCTGTTACACAGAACATAGGCATCTATTTAGATAAAATCTTGAGACCTTTTGTACTATCACTGCCCTCTTACATTAGGGATAACAGTGACCTTATAGAGAAATTGGAAGGGATAACGATAGATGATAAAATATATTTAGCTTCCATCGATGTTGAATTCCTTTATAGTCCCATCCACCATGAACTTGAGCTAAGAGCGACCCACCACTTCTTCAGGGCTAGGGGTAGACATTTTGAACATCACAATCTGTAGGACAATACCCGACCCAAGTATCCCGCTTTCTGTTATAGATATAAGAACGCACCATTAATGACTGACAATACCATGAGATATTTACTGGTCTATTGGTTAACCCCTGAAATGCCTTAGCTGTTATGTTGGTTAAGCTTGTTATTTATGCGAGGCATGATAAGGAGAAAAGGGACTCTGGAAGTATCAGTGTAAAGGCCTTTAGATCAGAGACACAATATATAAAGACAATCCATACGAACACACAATTACTTTTTTCCATGATATAGATCACGCCAGTTATCTTATAGTTACTTTAATTTGATGAAAGTGGGACTCCTCAGTTGAGGAGAGGCATTGATGGTTGTACCAGTGGGAGGAGTCTCAGTCTCTCTAGGGAATAGCTCACGACCCCTACGGAGGAGCCATAAACCACTGGACGGCTTTTGGCACTTAGTAGAAACCCTCCACTACACATACCAGAGAACACAACACCATACTTAATTGTTTATACCACTTCAGTTATCGAAGGACTGAATAGCATTGAAAGATTCAAGAGTTTTGGGGTCAAAGGTGTGTTACAGTCCGCGCTGCCCGATCATCCAAAGGATCACAGGGGAAACAATGTTCCAAGCAAAGTTTTCTTTATTCTTTACAAACCGACGCGTTTCGGCGCCCAATCCTGGCACCGTCCTCAGGGTATTCTGAGGACGGTGCCAGGATTGGGCGACGAAACGCGTCGGTTTGTAAAGAATAAAGAAAACTTTGCTTGGAACATTGTTTCCCCTGTGATCCTTTGGATGATCGGGCAGCGCGGACTGTAACACACCTTTGACCCCAAAACTCTTGAAGCAACCACGGCCCTGTGGAGGTGGAAGTCCAGCAGCAGCCTGCATTACTAAAACCAACGCTCTTATTCCAGTTGTGGGAGTCACAACTGGACCAGGTTAGTGCAAACCAGTTTTTTACTGATAAGTCCCTATTCTATACCAAATGATAGGGCACTATTGCGCCTCTGTTTGTCTCCCCTTATATTTTATATAGCATTGAAAGATATCAGTCCCGATAGTGTAACTATCTATATAATTCTCTAATTAACTACTTTCATACATCTTTTCTCTCTATCTATCTGGCGCTCCGGACCTATCACTGCTTCTGCTGTACTGCTTCTCAGAAAAGGACGCGCCGATCCAGCTAAGATGCTGCAAAAGATCACACTGGGATCCCTGAATGCTAGGACACTTAATACACCCCAGAAAAGGACACAAATTCTATATGGAATGCATAAACAAAAGGTACACGTTCTTATACTCCAAGAGACCCACTTTAATGAAAATCACATTCCTAATTTCAGAGATCGATATTTTAAAAATTGGTTTCATTGTACTGGCCCCGAGAAGAGCTCGAGGGGGATATCCATTGCAGTCCTTAAATCCCTACAGTACACAGTGTTGGACACCTGTGTGAATCCAGAGGGTAGGCGCTTATTACGGAAGCTTAAAATTCACGTGACTGTTTATACGGTCGCCGGTTGGTACTTACCGAATGAAAATGAAGCCAAAGCCAGCCGGGACTTCTTGAGGAGGTTGGGAGGGTAGCAGAGTTCCTGAGGGGGTGGTAGTGATAGGGGGGTGGTTTAACCTCTCTCTCGATTCACATATTGACTCCACAACAAGGGGAGGGAGGGAAATTACTAAATAATTGACCCTTCTGAAACAAACCATACATAGGATGCAGCTAATAGACATATGGAGGGCGTGAAATCCCGGAAACAGAGATTATACCTATCGCGCTAACCCTCACAGCTCAAAGAGTCGCATACACCTTTTTCTCATCAGTCACCATGCTTCATCCCGGTATCCCCGACTCATTATTGGTAGTTTTTGTGGTCTGATCACGCCCCCGCTTTCCTAGACATTTCTCCACCTGATGCAACGGACCGCCCTGGACTTGGAGACTGAATGACATTTCTCCACCTGATGCAACAGACCGCCCCTGGACTTGGAGACTGAATGACAATTTACCAAGGGACTCGACTTCTACAACGGAGGTTAAACAGTCGACAGTCCGATCATGGAAGGACCATGTAAACGACGATACATCGACCCCAGTAAAATGGGAGGCCCTCAAGTGCATTCTCCGGGGAAGCCCTCTCTACCATTCATAAAGGCTGAGTATATGTGGTTATATGGAAGTATAGAGAGAAAGAAGTGTCATCTAGGATTTCCTAAAAAAGTTGTGGTATTATACTAAATCACCTGTCTGTTATGCAGAGTGATTTCTGTTTTTAACTAACTCAGTTGGTAACATATCTGTATACTAATAGGCCACTGACACCATATGGGAAGTTTAGGAATAATTTAACTATCCTTTCTATTGAACCTGGATCCTGTTATTTAGTTTGATATACAGGGACAGAACAGGAACATCAGAGGGACAGCCGTAGTGGTGCGGGGGCATCATATATGTTAGGGTGTATCCTCCACTGTCAGGAAGGGTTCTTGATAGGGCACTGAGAGTGTAAAAAAGATTTCACACCTGACAACTTTTAACCATACCAATTGGGTTTTTTAACGTTTTTGTCTGTTTGTTGTCACCTGAGTTTGTATATTTTTGTTAATAATAATTTAAAGTGTAAAAAGAAATGGGCATTTTAGAATTACTATGATTTTGCTCCAGGGGATCCTCATGAAGCATGGGTCTCCCCTTAAAAAGGATCGATCTATATACAGATTATACATATTTTTACCCTTGGATACAATTATTAACATCGCTTCTTTGCAGATTGACATTCTTACCTACAATCCTAACGGTCTTTGTTACGATTATGTATATTTTTCTACCTCAGTGACAGGTGAGTGAACCAAGCTAGACATCATGTCACTACACTCCTACGTACAGGCGCAGTATTTCCTATATACATACTGGACATTTTTATCTATTCAGGTCCACACCAATTTCGGCACACTAATGATGATTTTCCTATATTCCACTACTAGATATAACGTCCTCTGCAGAGACATAAAATCATTATTCTCTCAGGTAGTATTTACACTACTATAAACACATAAATATAATTATTACTAGCTGGGAGCCCGATGCACATGCATCGGGATTCTAGAACGTCGAGTCTCTGACTCGCAATGGCCGCTGCGCGAGCATTGCGAGTCGACTTAGAAGTGCTCGCAATGGCCGCGTCGCGGCCAATGCTACGCGCGTATCCACATGACCACGCCGGGTCGCATTGCGAGTCGACTTAGAACTGCTCGCAATGGCCGCTTCGCGGCTCGCAATGGCCGCTTCGCGGCCAATGCTTCGGGCGTATCCACATGACAACGCACGACTCGCAATGGCCGCTTCGCGGCCAATGCTTCGCGCGTATCCACATGACCACGCCGGGGGCAAAAAACCTATTCGCAATTATATAATAGATTTTTACCTTCATTACCTGTGTTTATTAACCAGCTATCTAATATCTGTTTACCTTCACTGCTCAGCTATATCCACCTCTTCTCTTTTCTTCAAGGATCAGCTACTCCCACATCCGCCGTCCTCCACTACAGGTCACTTCTAGCCCTATTGTAAACTCCCTAATCCTCAGCAGCGCGGTGGTAATTACAGTATATTTTTCTGGTCCTGTAAAGTATTGACTCAGGAGGGAAGAATTAAAATGCAAGTCACAAGATTTAAATTTATATTTTTTTTAAATATTAAGAAAATATTAAGAAAATCATGTTATTATTCAATAAATACTTGTACTTTGTGTTAGCATTTCACATAAAATCCCAATAAAAAACATGGGAAAGAATGTGTAAAAGTTCATGGGTTATGAAGACTTTCTCAAGGCTCAGTGTATATTGATGCAGGATATGATCGTATACAATTGGATGGAATGTATTGTTAGTTGTGTTCATATCTATATTCTCAGGGTTGTTGTCCTGGTAGACATTCAGAGCGTCGGACTGTAAACATCTGGGACATAGAGATAACCGGCAGATGGATATTCCGTCAACAACTTGGCTGCCGCTGGCTGCTGTGATGATGTCGCCATCCTTCTTTGCAGCAGAACCCACATTATGACATCACAATCCCCCTAGTTCTATATGTTCCGAGTATCCAGACAAATCACTGCCATTTCTTCAGTAGAGACTGACAGTGCGGTCATTACTGTTTGGCTTTTGTGGAGTGACCTATCACTTGTGCTATTATTTCATTTTCCATTTGTGGATTGTTTTATGGGACTTCTTCTCCTGTGAGTTCTGCGTCTAGCGCAGCGCTGTAAGATCTGCACTGATTGTGGCCGGCGGAGAACTTCTACACTAAACACCTTTGTGTAAGTGAGAAACCATAAGTTATCGGGAACTGGTGAATCAGTTCACTGATATCTATCGATTGTGGAAAAAGCTGGAAAATCAAAGTAAGTGAGTTTTTACAAAGTCATGAAAATGTGTGGGGTATTCAGTATTCACACCCTGAGAACGTTTCCACATTTTTTAACTCTACACCCACAAACATACATGTATTTCATTGGGTTTTTATGTGATCTCCCCAACACTGAGCAGCAAGTATTTGTGAAGTGTAAAGGAAATGATACCTGGTTATCTAAGTATTTTACCAATTTATATCATATTTATATATGTAATAATTGTGATGTGCATTCATATTCAGCCCGAGTCAATACTTTGTAGTTTTCACCTTACCCTGCAGATACTGCTGCAATCTTTTGGGATGTCTCTCCATGGTTGGAGGACTGCCCTCCCCTTGGGTTTAGAAGGTTAATGCCAACACGTAACAGCAAATTGTATCAGAATTTGGACACTGTATCATATTTACAGTGAGACATAATATACATCCACTATAGATATGACAGCAGTGACATCACAGTCACATAGGTTATATCAGCAGAAAACAGACAGTAATGAAGAAGATGAAAGCAGGAGCCCTGTGGCTATAAATGTCTACAAGCAAGAGTGTATATACCTATGGGAATTAGGAGCATTATTAAATGTTAGACACCATCTCTACTGTATTATATATTCCTTGCTATTCCTAATTTTGATTTAGACATCTACTACTTATTGGGTGATATTTATCTAGTCTGATTACTTTCTAACATCAAAGACTATATTTACTTAATTTAACCGCCTGCGTTTTCAGCTTCATGTGTTCAGTTTGCAGATATCCACTTGCAACCACATATGTGTACTCTTGGGAATTAGTTAGGACTAAAACCAGACACCATATTCACATTCAGGTATATAAATCCTTACATTTGCTCCTAATTTTTGGTGCAAAAATCTTTACCTTTGGTCATGTGGTGAATATGTGGTGCCCCTGCGCTCTGGTCACCACAAAAGGGTACTGCATCCAATCCACAGGTGTGTTATCCCAGTGTGCAGTAACTGGGTTGGTAAGTCCAATCACCCACAAACACACCCAACACATCCAGTCCCAGGGACAGCGGGTAAACCCAGTTAGTGGGACGGCTCAGGTAGCACGTGGGATGGCGGAGGAGAAAGGTGGTAGGTGGGAATGTTAGCAGGAAGTGGTCAGGAAAGGCAAGGGAATAAAGGGAAACACCACGGGAAGTGGATGGTCAGTCAGTTGGAGAGAACAGTGAGGGAAGTCAGAGAGGAAGGACCCAGAGGACTTGAGCAGAGATGAGGCTCATCTCGTATCCCGAGGCAAGAGACTGCAGAGAGACAGAGGGAGCCCTAGGGGCGCGGGCAGTGAGCGATCCACCCGTGTGCCCAAATCTAAAGTGAAGCAGAGGGGCAGGGCGAGCACCAGGGACACAGCCCTGAAGGAGGCGAGGAGACTCCAAGCTGCAACCACAGAATTAGAGGCAACGAGATCTAGAAGAATTGTGGCATACTCCCGACACATCTGCTGAGAATGCAGCCGTAATAGGTTCAGGGTACGTGGCTAATGCCCGAAAAGGCATGTGGCTGCTACATCCGGGCACTGTGTGCGGAGGCGTGTTGAGGAGTGAGGTGAGCAGGCAGTGCAGAGGAACAACAGCCAGAGAGGGAAGGAACACAAACTGGGTGTACTGGACAAGCCATTCTGGTTGTTAAGGACTACCCGGACTGCAAATGTACTTTAACTGTAAAATGTGGTGCAAGCAGAAAAAAGTGAAGTAAACCGGGTTTGGAACTCAGAACTGTGTGAGACTGTTCCATTTCCCGCCTGAGGAGCGGTAGACTGAAACTTCATGCAGGCAGCGGGACCCTGCCTGTGAGATGCTCTGATCCTTCCCTGCAGCCAGATCAGCCTTGCTGGCCCTCCAAAATCCTAATAAACCCTACTCAGGATGTCCTGGAGACCCGCTCCACCCATGGGTGGCTCCGAGGCCACGAACCGGGTCACACCACTATAACATTTCCCAAAGACTCCTGATCTCCTGCAGACGGCATCGCCAGAAGAGACGAGTCAGGGAGACGGCCGGCTCTGAGTACCCCACGGCCCCTAGCGGGGCGAGTCAAACTTGTGTCTTGTTTAATTTGCAGCAATACAAATTATACATATACATCCACCTGCTAGTAGTGTTACAGCATAAGATATATATTTAAATGTATTTATTTATGAAGACAACAAATCACTGTATATTGTGTACATTTTTAGGCTTTTTTTTATTTTACCGCCATTCTAGAATTGTAGAATGAAATATCCATATAAAATATTTACTGTATGCCTGTTAGTGCCTGCTTCCATTCTGGAAGTCCCACCCATACCTGTTTTTGTCATCAATAAGGTTTTTCCTTTGCATATACATTTTGGACTTGTTTTTTTCCTGCTTCTTTCTCATGTTCGGTGTCTGTGTGCTCGTACTGACTTGACTAATCATCTTGCAAGGTTAATTTTGCCATATAGTAATCATGGCAAATAAAAAAACTCAAAAATACTTTTGTGTAATTGCACTTTCCTTTGCAATTTCAACACTTGGCAATGTTTCCCATTTTTCATTTCCTTATGTGGTAGAATAAATAATGGTTACATTCAAAATTACAAGTCATCCCGCAAAAAGCAAGACCTCATATGGCTATATGAATGAAAAAATAAAAAATATATGGCTCTTGGAATAAAGGAAGCAAAAAAAATGGAAATAAAAAGAAACTAAAAATTTGGGAGTTGAAGTCCATATAATAGCAGCTGGAGTCCACGTCCCGTCCCCCCCCTTCATTCTACAAATCCTCTTGATGATAATCCTTCCTATCAATAAAATGTACTTAGGGTTAAGATACATCCTTAATTCCTACATTTGTGGACATTTATCAGGAGACAAAACATACAAGGCATTAAGGTCACATTTCCACCAAACACCCCAGAATGACATTTATGTAGAAGATCCAAGGAAGAAGAACATTTTCATGACTCTCCAGATTGTAA